>ONZH01001063.1:0-31172 GCA_900303285.1 Rhinella marina
TATCTAATCCTATCCCTGTGTGATACTGTCTGCTGAGCTTTGTATCTAATCCTATCCGTGTGATACTGTCTGCTGAGCTGTGTATCTAATCCTATCCTGTGTGATACTGTCTGCTGAGCTGTGTATCTAATCCTATCCTGTGTGATACTGTCTCTTGAGCTGTGTATCTAATCCTATCCTGTGTGATACTGTCTGCTGAGCTGTGTATCTAATCCTATCCTGTGTGATACTGTCTGCTGAGCTGTGTATACTAATCCCTATCCTGTGTGATACTGTCTGCTGAGCTGTTGTATCTAATCCTATCCTGTGTGATACTGTCTAATGAGCTGTGTATCTAATCCTATCCTGTGTGATACTGTGCTGCTGAGCTGTGTATCTAATCCTATCCTGTGTGATACTGTCTGCTGAGCTGTGTATCTAATCCTATCCTGTGTGATACTGTCTAATGGCTGTGTATCTAATCCTATATGTGTGATACTGTCTGCTGAGCTGTGTATCTAATCCTATCCTGTGTGATACTGTCTGCTGAGCTGTGTATCTAATCCTATCCTGTGTGATACTGTCTAATGAGCTGTGTATCTAATCCTATCCTGTGTGATACTGTCTGCTGAGCTGTGTATCTAATCCTATCCTGTGTGATACTGTCTGCTGAGCTGTGTATCTAATCCTATCCTGTGTGAATACTGTCTGCTGAGCTGTGTATCTAATCCTATCCTGTGTGATACTGTCTGCTGAGCTGTGTATCTAATCTATCCTGTGTGATACTGTCTGCTGAGCTGTGTATCTAATCCTATCCTGTGTGATACTGTCTGCTGAGCTGTGTATCTAATCCTATCCTGTGTGATACTGTCTGCTGAGCTGTGTATCTAATCCTATCATGTGTGATACTGTCTGTGCTAGCTGTGTATCTAATCCTATCCTGTGTGATACTGTCTGCTGAGCTGTGTATCTAATCCTATCCTGTGTGATACTGTCTGCTGAAGCTGTGTATCTAATCCTATCCTGTGTGATACTGTCTAATGAGCTGTGTATCTAATCCTATCCTGTGTGATACTGTCTGCTGAGCTGTGTATCTAATATCCTATCATGTGTGATACTGTCTGCTGAGCTGTGTATCTAATCTATCTGTTATCCTGTGTATCCTGTGTGTGATACTGTCTGCTGAGCTGTGTATCTAATCCTATCCTGTGTGATACTGTCTGCTGAGCTGTGTATCTAATCCTATCCTGTGTGATACTGTCTGCTGAGCTGTGTATCTAATCCTATCCTGTGTGATACTGTCTAATTAGCTGTGTATCTAATCCTATCCTGTGTGATACTGTCTGCTGAGCTGTGTATCTACCTATCCTGTGTGATACTGTCTGCTGAGCTGTGTATCTAATCCTATGTGTGATACTGTCTGCTGTGTATCTAATCCTATCCTGTGTGATACTGTCTGCTGAACTGTGTATCTAATCCTATCCTGTGTGATACTGTCTGCTGAGCTGTTGTATCTAATCCTATCCTGTGTGATACTGTCTGCTGAGCTGTGTATCTAATCCTATCCTGTGTGATACTGTCTGCTGAGCTGTGTATCTAATCCTATCCTGTGTGATACTGTCTGCTGAGCTGTGTATCTAATCCTATCCTGTGTGATACTGTCTGCTGAGCTGTGTATCTAATCCTATCCTGTTGTGATACTGTCTGCTGAGCTGTGTATCTAATCCTATCCTGTGTGATACTGTCTGCTGAGCTGTGTATCTAATCCTATCCTGTGTGATACTGTCTGCTGAGCTGTGTATCTAATCCTATCCTGTGTGATACTGTCTGCTGAGTGCTGTGTATCTAATCCTATCCTGTGTGATACTGTCTGCTGAGCTGTGTATCTAATCCTATCCTGTGTGATACTGTCTGCTGAGCTGTGTATCTAATCCTATCCTGTGTGATACTGTCTGCTGAGCTGTGTATCTAATCCTATCCTGTGTGATTACTGTCTGCTGAGCTGTGTATCTAATCCTATCCTGTGTGATACTGTCTGCTGAGCTGTGTATCTAATCCTATCCTGTGTGATACTGTCTGCTGAGCTGTGTATCTAATCCTATCCTGTGTGATACTGTCTGCTGAGCTGTGTATCTAATCCTATCCTGTGTGATACTGTCTGCTGAGCTGTGTATCTAATCCTATCCTGTGTGATACTGTGTGATATCTATCCTATCCTGTGTGATACTGTCTGCTGAGCTGTGTATCTAATCCTATCCTGTGTGATACTGTCTGCTGAGCTGTGTATCTAATCCTATCCTGTGTGATACTGTCTAATGAGCTGTGTATCTAATCCTATCCTATCCTGTGTGATACTGTCTGCTGAGCTGTGTATCTAATCCTATCCTGTGTGATACTGTCTGCTGAGCTGTGTATCTAATCCTATCCTGTGTGATACTGTCTGAGCTGTGTATCTAATCCTATCTAATCCTATGATACTGTGTGATACTGTCTGTGTATCTAATCCTATCCTGTGTGATACTGTCTGCTGAGCTGTGTATCTAATCCTATCCTGTGTGATACTGTCTGCTGAGCTGTGGTATCTAATCCTATCCTGTGTGTGATACTGTCTGCTGAGCTGTGTATCTAATCCTATCCTGTGTGATACTGTCTGCTGAGCTGTGTATCTAATCCTATCCTGTGTGATACTGTCTGCCTGAGCTGTGTATCTAATCCTATCCTGTGTGATACTGTCTGCTGAGCTGTGTATCTAATCCTATCCTGTGTGATACTGTGTGATACTGCTGAGCTGTGTATCTAATCCTATCCTGTGTGATACGTCTGCTGATGTATCTATCCTGTGTGATACTGTCTGCTGAGCTGTGTATCTAATCCTATCCTGTGTGATACTGTCTGCTGTGAGCTGTGTATCTAATAATCCTATCCTGTGTGATACTGTCTGCTGAGCTGTGTATCTAATCCTATCCTGTGTGATACTGTCTGCTGAGCTGTGTATCTAATCCTATCCTGTGTGATACTGTCTGCTGAGCTGTGTATCTAATCCTATCCTGTGTGATACTGTCTGCTGAAGCTGTGTATCTAATCCTATCCTGTGTGATACTGTCTGCTGAGCTGTGTATCTAATCCTATCCTGTGTGTGATACTGTCTGCTGAGCTGTGTATCTAATCCTATATCCTGTGTGTATCTGTCTGCTGAGCTGTGTATCTAATCCTATCCTGTGTGATACTGTCTGCTGAGCTGTGTATCTAATCCTATCCTGTGTGATACTGTCTGCTGAGCTGTGTATCTAATCCTATCCTGTGTGATACTGTCTGCTGAGCTGTGTATCTAATCCTATCCCTGTGTGATACTGTCTGCTGAGCTGTGTATCTAATCCTATCCTGTGTGTGATACTGTCTGCTGAGCTGTGTATCTAATCCTATCCTGTGTGATACTGTCTGCTGAGCTGTATCTAATCTATCCTGTGTGATACTGTCTGCTGAGCTGTGTATCTAATCCTATCCTGTGTGATACTGTCTGCTGAGCTGTGTATCTAATCCTATCCTGTGTGAT
This sequence comes from Rhinella marina, assembly GCA_900303285.1. NCBI lineage: Eukaryota > Metazoa > Chordata > Amphibia > Anura > Bufonidae > Rhinella > Rhinella marina. The sequence continues at coordinate 3,533 of ONZH01001063.1, forward strand.
ACTGTCTGCTGAGCTGTGTATCTAATCCTATCCTGTGTGATACTGTCTGCTGAGCTGTGTATCTAATCCTATCCTGTGTGATACTGTCTGCTGAGCTGTGTATCTAATCCTATCCTGTGTGATACTGTCTGCTGAGCTGTGTATCTAATCCTATCCTGTGTGATACTGTCTGCTGAGCTGTGTATCTAATCCTATCCTGTGTGATACTGTCTGCTGAGCTGTGTATCTAATCCTATCCTGTGTGATACTGTCTGCTGAGCTGTGTATCTAATCCTATCCTGTGTGATACTGTCTGCTGAGCTGTGTATCTAATCCTATCCTGTGTGTGATACTGTCTGCTGAGCTGTATCTAATCCTATCCTGTGTGATACTGTCTGCTGAGCTGTGTATCTAATCCTATCCTGTGTGATACTGTCTGCTGAGCTGTGTATCTAATCCTATCCTGTGTGATACTGTCTGCTGAGCTGTGTATCTAATCCTATCCTGTGTGATACTGTCTGCTGAGCTGTGTATCTAATCCTATCCTGTGTGATACTGTCTGCTGAGCTGTGTATCTAATCCTATCCTGTGTGATACTGTCTGCTGAGCTGTGTATCTAATCCTATCCTGTGTGATACTGTCTGCTGAGCTGTGTATCTAATCCTATCCTGTGTGATACTGTCTACTGCTGAGCTGCTGTGTATCTAATCCTATCCTGTGTGATACTGTCTGCTGAGCTGTGTATCTAATCCTATCCTGTGTGATACTGTCTGCTGAGCTGTGTATCTAATCCTATCCTGTGTGATACTGTCTGCTGAGCTGTGTATCTAATCCTATCCTGTGTGATACTGTCTGAGCTGTGTATCTAATCCATCCTGTGTGATACTGTCTGCTGAGCTGTGTATCTAATCCTATCCTGTGTGATACTGTCTGCTGAGCTGTGTATCTAATCCTATCCTGTGTGATACTGTCTGCTGAGCTGTGTATCTAATCCTATCCTGTGTGATACTGTCTGCTGAGCTGTGTATCTAATCCTATCCTGTGTGATACTGTCTGCTGAGCTGTGTATCTAATCCTATCCTGTGTGATACTGTCTGCTGAGCTGTGTATCTAATCCTATCCTGTGTGATACTGTCTGCTGAGCTGTGTATCTAATCCTATCCTGTGTGATACTGTCTGCTGAGCTTTGTATCTAATCCTATCCTGTGTGATACTGTCTGCTGAGCTGTGTATCTAATCCTATCCTGTGTGATACTGTCTGCTGAGCTGTGTATCTAATCCTATCCTGTGTGATACAGTCTCAGTAGACAGGCCTGTAGTTACACATCTATAAATCACACATTACTGCTGGATTTTCGGTGGGGGGCCGGTAATAGGATCTCTGGTCCCCGGGCCCCCAGTAGCTGCAGCGGCCCCTATAACAGATTGATAGGGGGGAAAGGTCAGCAGCCCGGGCCCTGACCCCTGACCCCCAGCCTCATTAATCACAGCCTGACAAGGGTCCAGACGTCCTCCATGTGGGTGGATCAGTTTCACTGCGGGCGTCGTTTTCATGGGGCGAGGGCAGTTGTGCCCACATTCTCCACACGGGGGTGAGAGCCAAGGAAGGGGGCGTTGTATGCATCACATGGGTTGTATTAGGGCTCAGCCATATGATCCCACATGCAAAGTTATACTCCTGCTCTGCCTGTGTGTCAGTCTTCACTGTGGTTCTGGCATTCTATTCATGAACCAGGAAGCTACAGAGTTGTAAAATCAATCCATGAAGGACCCCCGACGATACGGCTGCATTCAGTGGCGGGAACTGAACCAGATCTGCGTTCATGAATAGAATGCCAGACCTGCAGTGAAGACTGACACACAGGCAGAGCTTTGTGATGTAAATGCAAAATGAATGCTGTGGTTGTGATCTGTGGGGGAGGGGGACGGAGATGAGTCAGGAGTGATAGTCTGCAGCGTACAAGGCATTGATTAATGACTGCTCTTCCTGTAATAATCCGGAATCTGACGTCACGTGGGACACGCGATGCAGAAGTATTCACCCCCCCGCCCAGTGATGCTGTAATCACACTACACGGTCTGCTTCACTTCGCCACCATTTTCAAGATCTCTGCTTGCTGCCGGTGAATGTTTATTTACATCCATAAGATCCAGTGGAGACCGTCAGCAGCACAAAGGTGTGAATGGTTATAATGTAGCAATGTTTGTTACAATGTATCAGTCTGGAGTCTCAGGGCTCTGGTGTTCTCATTCACTGACAGGAAGCTGAGATACAAATCCATTAGCAACGTCAGGTTTCCGTGGGTCTGGACTGATAGACAGGTGAACGTCATGTCATGAGCTCGCGGTCACCGCTCTCCGTGCGCAGTGAGCGTGGCTGTCACCATAATGAATGCTGGCGGCGGTTGCCCGTCCAATTAGCGTCTTCTCCATTCGTCAGCCGGACAGCGGTATTAAGCACCGTGAGCAATGGGCTCCGCCAGCAGCGCCGCCATTCCACCGCCCTCCTCTAATTGTTATAGATGAGCGGCGGCGACCGCGAATACTGCGGAGGGGAGGAAGAGGAGGCTCGTAGGCACTGAAGCCTTGCCTTCCCAAAACCCCTGTCACAAGAGCTAGCACTCTATCACCTCTTCACTCCCTTCACGTGGGGTCTCTATAACCGTGGAAGATGAAGCGGGGAAACAGCTTGTCTATCGTGTGTGAACAGCGTCTAGAATGTATATCCACCTGACGTATGACTTGATGTAAAGAATAATCTTAGGGGGTCATTTATTAAGATCAGCGTTTTAGACGCCGGTCTTAATAAGCCTTTGCGATGGCGGTAGATCATCCAAAGTTATGTAGAGACGCCGTCTATCCCCTGGAAAGGCGTATATCTGATAGTAAATGACCCCCTTAGTCTCTATGAATGGCAGAGCTCCAAAATCCAGCCTCCCCACATGGGATGTAATTTACTAATCCTGACCCCTAGTGGTGGGCTGTATATATCTGTATGTACTAATCTCCTGAGCTCCCTCTAGTGGTGGCTGTATATATCTGTATGTAAAAATCTCCTGAGCTCCCTCTAGTGGTGGCTGTATATATCTGTATGTAGTAATCTCCTGAGCTCCCTCTAGTGGTGGCTGTATATATCTGTATGTAGTAATCTCCTGAGCTCCCTCTAGTGGTGGCTGTATATATCTGATGTATAATCTGTATACAGTAATCTCCTGAGCTCCCTCTAGTGGTGGCTGTATATATCTGTATGTAGTAATCTCCTGCGCTCCCTCTAGAGGTGGCTGTAATATATCTGTTGTAGTATCTCCTGAGCTCCCTCTAGTGGTGGCTGTTATATCTGTATGTAGTAATCTCCTGAGGCTCCCTCTAGTGGTGGCTGTATATCTATATGTAGTAATCTCCTTAGCTCCCTCTAGTGGTGGCTATATATACCTGTATGTAGTAATCTCCTGAGCTCCTCTAGTGGTGGCTGTATATATCTGTAATGCAGTAATCTCCTGAGCCCTCTAGTGGTGGCTGTATATATCTGTATGCAGTAATCTCCTGAGCTCCCTCTAATGGGTGGCTGTATATATCTGTATGTAGTAATCTCCCTGAGCTCCCTCTAGTGGTGGCTGTATATATCTGTATGCAGTAATCTCCTGAGCTCCCTCTAGTGGTGGCTGTATATATCTGTATGTAGTAATATCCTGAGCTCCCTCTAGTGGTGGCTGTATATATCTGTATGTAGTAATCTCCTGAGCTCCCTAGTGGTGGCTGTATATATCTGTATGTGTAGTAATCTCCTGAGCTCCCTCTAGTGGTGGCTGTATATATATGTATGTAGTAATCTCCCTGAGCTCCCTCTAGTGGGTATCTGTATATATCTGTATGTAGTAATCTCCTGAGCTCCCTCTAGTGGTGGCTGTATATATCTGTATGTAGTAATCTCCTGAGCTCCCTCTAGTGGTGGCTGTATATATCTCTGTAGTAGTAATCTCCTGAGCTCCTCTAGTGGTGGCTGTATATATCTGTATGTAGTAATCTCCTGAGCTCCCTCTAGTGGTGACTGTATATATCTGTATGTAGTAATCTCCTGAGCTCCTCTAGTGGTGCTGTAATATTATCTGTATACAGTAATCTCCTGAGCTCCCTCTAGTGGTGGCTGTATATACTGTATGTAGTAATCTCCTGAGCTCCCTCTAGTGGTGGCTGTATATATCTGTATGTAGTAATCTCATGAGCTCCCTCTAGTGGTGGCTGTATATACCTGTATGTAGTAATCTCCTGAGCTCCTCTAGTGGTGGCTGTATATATCTGTATGTAGTAATCTCCTGAGCTCCCTCTAGTGGTGGCTGTATATATCTGTATGTAGTAATCTCCTGAGCTCCCTCTAGTGGTGGCTGTATATATCTGTAGGTAGTAATCTCCTGAGCTCCCTCTAGTGGTGACTGTATATATCTGTATGCAGTAATCTCCTTAGCTCCCTCTAGTGGTGGCTATATATACCTGTATGTAGTAATCTCCTGAGCTCCCACTAGTGTGGCTGTATATATCTGTATGTAATAATCTCCTGAGTGTGGTGGCTGTATATATCTGTATGTAGTAATCTCCTGAGCTCCCTCTAGTGGTGGCTGTATATATCTGTATGTAGTAATATCCTGAGCTCCCTCTAGTGGTGGCTGTATATATATGTATGTAGTAATCTCCTGAGCTCCCTCTAGTGGTGGCTGTATATATCTGTATGTAGTAATCTCCTGAGCTCCCTCTAGTGGAGGCTGTATATATCTGTATGTAGTAATCTCCTGAGCTCCCTCTAGTGGTGGCTGTATATATCTGTATGTAGTAATCTCCTGAGCTCCCTCTAGTGGTGGCTGTATATATCTGTATGTAGTAATATCCTGAGCTCCCTCTAAGTGGTGGCTGTATATATCTGTATGTAGTAATCTCTGAGCTCCTCTAAGTGGTGGCTGTATATATCTGTATGTAGTAATCTCCTGAGCTCCCTCTAGTGGTGACTGTATATATCTGTATGCAGTAATCTCCTTAGCTCCCTCTAGTGGTGGCTGTATATATACCTGTATGTAGTAAGCTCCTGAGCTCCCTCTAGTGGTGACTGTATATATCTGTATGTAGTAATCTCCTGAGCTCCCTCTAGTGGTGGCTGTATATATCTGTATGTAGTAATCTCCTGCGCTCCCTCTAGTGGTGGCTGTATATATCTGTATGTAGTAATCTCCTGAGCTCCCTCTCCTCTAGTGGTGGCTGTATATATCTGTATGTAGTAATCTCCTGAGCTCCCTCTAGTGGTGACTGTATATATCTGTATAGTAATCTCCTTAGCTCCCTCTAGTGGTGACTATATATACCTGTGTAGTAATCTCCTGAGCTCCCTAGTGGTGGCTGTATATATCTGTATGTAGTAATCTCCTGAGCTCCCTCTAGTGGTGGCTGTATATATCTGTATGTAGTAATCTCCTGAGCTCCCTCTAGTGGTGGCTGTATATATCTGTATGTAGTAATCTCCTGAGCTCCCCTCTAGTGGTGGCTGTATATATCTGTATGTAGTAAATCTCCTGAGCTCCCCTAGTGGTGGCTGTATATATCTGTATGTAGTAATCTCCTGAGCTCCCTCTAGTGATGGCTGTATATATCTGTATGTAGTAATCTCCTGAGCTCCCTCTAGTGGTGGTTGTATATATCTGTATTCAGTAATCTCCTGAGCTCCCTCTAGTGGTGGTTGTATATATCTGTATGTAGTAATCTCCTGAGCTCCCTCTAGTGGTGGCTGTATATATCTGTATGTAGTAATCTCCTGAGCTCCCTCTAGTGGTGGCTGTATATATCTGTATGTAGTAATCTCCTGAGCTCCCTCTAGTGGTGGCTGTATATATCTGTATGAAGTAATCTCCTGAGCTCCCTCTAGTGGTGGCTGTATATATCTGTATGTAGTAATCTCCTGACTCCCTCTAGTGGTGGTTGTATATATCTGTATGTAGTAATCTCCTGAGCTCCCTCTAGTGGTGGCTGTATATATCTGTATGTAGTAATCTCCTGAGCTCCTCTAGTGGTGGCTGTATATATCTGTATGTAGTAATCTCCTGAGCTCCCTCTAGTGGTGACTGTATATATCTGTATGCAGTAATCTCCTTAGCTCCCTCTAGTGGTGGCTATATATACTGTATGTAGTAATCTCCTGAGCTCCCACTAGTGGTGGCTGTATATATCTGTATGTAGTAATCTCCTGAGCTCCCTCTAGTGGTGGCTGTATATATCTGTATTGTAGTAATCTCCTGAGCTTCCTCTAGTGGTGGCTGTATATATCTGTATGTAGTAATCTTCCTGAGCTCCCTCTAGTGGTGGCTGTATATATCTGTATGTAGTAATCTCCTGAGCTCCCTCTAGGTGGCTGTATATATCTGTATGTAGTAATCTCTGAGCTCCCTCTAGTGGTGGCTGTATATATCTTGTATGTAGTAATCTCCTGAGCTCCTCTAGTGGTGGCTGTATATATCTGTATGTATAATCTCCTGAGCTCCCTCTAGTGGTGGCATGTATATATCTGTATGTAGTAATCTCCTGAGCTCCCTCTAGTGGTGGCTTGTATATATCTGTATGTAGTAATCTCCTGAGCTCCTCTAGTGCGTGGCTGTATATATCTGTATGTAGTAATCTCCTGAGCTCCCTCTAGTGGTGGCTGTATATATCGTATGTAGTAATCTCCTGAGCTCCCTCTAGTGGTGGTTGTATATATCTGTATGTAGTAATCTCCTGAGCTCCCTCTAGTGTTGGCTGTATATATCTGTATGTAGTAATCTCCTGAGCTTCCCTCTAGTGGTGACTGTATATATCTATATGCAGTAATCTCCTGAGCTCCCTCTAGTGCAGGCCTGTATATATCTGTATGTAGTAATCTCCTGAGCTCCCCCTAGTGGTGGCTGTATATATATGTATGTAGTAATCTCCTGTGCTCCCTCTAGTGGTGGCTGTATATATCTGTATGTAGTAATCTTCTGAGCTCCCTCTAGTGCTGGCTGTATATATCTGTATGTAGTAATCTCCTGAGCTCCCTCTAGTGGTGGTGTATATATCTGTATGTAGTAATCTCCTGAGCTCCCTCTAGTGGTGGCTGTATATATCTGTATGTAGTAATCTCCTGAGCTCCCTCTAGTGGTGCTGTATATATCTGTATGTAGTATCTCCTGAGCTCCCCTCTAGTGTGGCTGTATATATCTGTATGTATCTTGAGCTCCCTCTAGTGGTGGCTGTAATATATCTGTATGTAGTAATCTCCTGAGCTCCCTCTAGTGTTGGCTGTATAATCTGTATGTAGTAATCTCCTGAGCTTCCTCTATGGTGACTGTATATATCTATATGCAGTAATCTCCTGAGCTCCCTCTAGTGCAGGCTGTATATATCTGTATGTAGTAATCTCCTGAGCTCCCCCTAGTGGTGGCTGTATATATATGTATGTAGTAATCTCCTGTGCTCCCTCTAGTGGTGGCTGTATATATCTGTATGTATATCTTCTGAGCTCCCTCTAGTGGTGGCTGTATATATCTGTATGTAGTAATCTCCTGAGCTCCCTCTAGTGGTGACTGTATATATCTGTATGTAGTAATCTCCTGAGCTCCCTCTAGTGGTGACTGTATATATCTGTATGTAGTAATCTTCTGAGCTCCCTCTAGTGGTGGCTGTATATATCTGTATGTAGTAATCTCCTGAGCTCCCTCTAGTGGTGACTGTATATATCTGTATGTAGTAATCTCCTGAGCTCCCTCTAGTGGTGGCTGTATATATCTGTATGTAGTAATCTCCTGAGCTCCCTCTAGTGGTGGCTGTATATATCTGTATGTAGTAACCTCCTGAGCTCCCTCTAGTGGTGGCTGTATATATCTGTATGTAGTAATCTCCTGAGCTCCCTCTAGTGGTGACTGTATATATCTGTATGTAGTAATCTCCTGAGCTCCCTCTAGTGGTGGCTGTATATATCTGTATGTAGTAATCTCCTGAGCTCTATTGGTGGTTGCAGGTTGCCAAAAACTATAATAAAACTATATATCTAGGCTGAGGATTTGGAGCTTTGTATCAGTATGACTGATCTGACTCCTGTAAAGATACGTGGTATTCAGGACAGAATTTGAATTGATGCAGACATTATGCACAGAAACTTCTGCCACTCTCTATTAGACTTTCTGTATCAGTTTTGAAAGCTTGATTGCTGTCAGTGAATGCAGCTTAGGAGCGGTGCTAGGTCTCCTTTAAGTGACAAGCCCTTTATGGAGACTTATTGTTAATGCTGTAGTTTGTTGCAATGTATCAGTGTGAAGTCCAGGCTGGATACAAATGTAACAACCCCTCAGCTGTGAGACATATCAGGCCAGGACACGTTTCAGCCTCTCTTTTCCACTTAGTGTCGGTGCCCCTCTGCCTCGCCTTCCCTCCGGGGGATGGGGTCCCATCATTATTGGGCACTAGGGCTGATAAGCCCCTCCATTAATCAGTCTGAGCAGACAATGGCCGCCTCCTATAAAGGGGGCTTTGTGAAGATTTGTAGGGGGTGGGTACGGGGCCTCATCGCTCTCTATTAGACAGCTCCCATTGTCTGCTCCTCCTCATAGAGATGTCGTAGGATTAATGCCCCTCAATCCATAGTCTCATCCATCTTCAGGCAGCACCCAGCACCCGCCCGGGTCACCCACAACAAGGCCGCACAATAGCCGGGCCAGGGGTCACAGGATGTAATCGTGTTAGGATCTAATGGGTGCAGAAAGGCCGCATTGTAAAATGGGACCCTGAGCACCCATGAATCACCTCGTTATCACTGATTGACAGACCATGGACGGAGAAGTGCTGAGAAACTTAAAGGGCAAGTCCATCCATGGTTTGCGTCATTCACTGAGGTGTAACTTACCTGTGCACCTGACGGAGCGCTCACGACAACCAGTACTTACATCATAAAGATGGATTAGAGGTTGTCACAGCCCCGCCCCTTTCTAATCTCCTTTGTTACACTTTCCGAGTGGGCTGACACTTTTCGGATTTTACTGATCCCCTCGCCCCAGAACATAACCATCAGATCTGCCTGATATGAGGGATGTACTGTACAGCTGGCTGACAACCCCTGTGGGCATGCTATGGCAGTCATATTGGTTGTCACCCATTTGGTAACGTGTCGCTCTTCTCATGTTGCTACAAGTTAGGCAGATTTACCATTCAGAGTTGTGTGACAACCAGCTTGGAGGCGTTATAGCGGCCATACTGGTTGTCACCCAGCTTTCCCATAACTAAGAAGTGTCTGAAGTTGTCAGAAGAGGTTGGCCCAGCGCCATTGAGAATTCGCAATATCACTGCCGCCGTTTCCTCGCCGTCTTCATTATTACAGCATGAAGTCAGTAAGGCGGCGTCCGGAGCGAAGCGAGCGGAGATAAACTTCATATAGAAGGATCGCATCCATCATGTGACCGGCGCGGGACGGCGATGGATGCCTTATCAATACTCAGATACCGCCATCCTCCTCCTGCCGCTCGCAATCTTTACCGTATCGCAGAGCGCGCTTCGTTTTCTTCCTCTCACCAAGAGTCGCCGTCTATAAATCACATCCACAATGGAAATCAATATATGGACGAGCGGGGGAGGGGCGGAGAGTACAATGTAATCTTTACCGGATTTTACTGTTGGGGGGGGCAGGGGGTACGCCGGCGCTCACGGACTCCACTCCGACTTTCGCTGGAGTTAGTTTTAGTTTGCAGATAATGTCTGGGAAAGCTGTGTGGAGATTCCTGTGGGAGCCGTGGTCCAGCTTTCCCAGGAGCAGATATCACTGAGAAGCAGCGGAGTAGACTGAGTATCCCATGAGGCGCCTGCAGCCCCACGTTACACCGCAGTTCTCACCGCCACCTTCCATTATCAGAGGATTCACTGACAGGACACGCCCCCGCTGGGCGAAACATATCCGCCAAAATCCACTGTTCTGGGAAGTGTCAGCGGATTGTGGTCAGACTGGTGTCATTGTGACGGATCTTCTGCTTGTGCCGTGTCTGCAGCTCCTCACCCCTCAGCAGGGGGTATCACACAGGGTAGGATTAGATACACAGCTCAGCAGGGGGTATCACACAGGGTAGGATTAGATACACAGCTCAGCAGGGGGTATCACACAGGATAGGATTAGATACACAGCTCAGCAGGGGGGTACACACAGGGTAGGATTAGATACACAGCTCAGCAGGGGGTATCACACAGGGTAGGATTAGATACACAGCTCAGTAGGGGGTATCACACAGGGTAGGATTAGATACACAGCTCAGCAGGGGGTATCACACAGGGTAGGATTAGATACACAGCTCAGCAGGGGGTATCACACAGGGTAGGATTAGATACACAGCTCAGCAGGGGGTATCACACAGGGTAGGATTAGATACACAGCTCAGCAGGGGGTATCACACAGGGTAGGATTAGATACACAGCTCAGCAGACAGTATCACACAGGATAGGATTAGATACACAGCTCAGCAGACAGTATCACATATGGTAGGATTAGATACACAGCTCAGCAGGGGTATCACACAGGGTAGGATTAGATACACAGCTCAGCAGACAGTATCACACAGGATAGGATTAGATACAGAGCTCAGCAGACAGTATCACACAGGATAGGATTAGATACACAGCTCAGCAGACAGTATCACACAGGATAGGATTAGATACACAGATCAGCAGGCAGTATCACACATGACAGGATTAGATACACAGCTTAGCAGGGAGTATCACACAGGATAGGATTAGATACATGGCTCAGCAGGCAGTATCACACATGATAGGATTAGATACACAGCTTAGCAGGGAGTATCACACATGATAGGATTAGATACACAGCTTAGCAGGGAGTATCACACAGGACAGGATTAGATACACAGCTCAGCAGACAGTATCACACATGATAGGATTAGATACACAGCTCAGCAGACAGTATCACACAGGATAGGATTAGATACACAGCTCAGCAGACAGTATCACACAGGATAGGATTAGATACACAGCTCAGCAGACAGTAATCACACATGATAGGATTAGATACACAGCTCAGCAGACAGTATCACACAGGATAGGATTAGATACACAGCTCAGCAGACTGTATCACGCAGGATAGGATTAGATACATGGCTCAGCAGACAGTATCACACATGATAGGATTAGATACACAGCTTAGCAGGGAGTATCACACAGGATAGGATTAGATACACAGCTCAGCAGACTGTATCACACAGGATAGGATTAGATACACAGCTCAGCAGACTGTATCACACATGACAGGATTAGATACACAGCTTAGCAGACAGTATCACACAGGATAGGATTAGATACATGGCTCAGCAGGCAGTATCACACATGATAGGATTAGATACACAGCTCAGCAGACTATATCTCACATGATAGGATTAGATACACAGCTCAGCAGACTGTATCACACAGGATAGGATTAGATACACAGCTCAGCAGGGAGTACCACACATGACAGGATTAGATACATGGTTCAGCAGACAGTATCACACAGGATAAGATTAGATACACAGCTCAGCAGACAGTATCACACAGGATAGGATTAGATACACAGCTCAGCAGACTGTATCACACATGACAGGATTAGATACACAGCTTAGCAGACAGTATCACACAGGATAGGATTAGATACATGGCTCAGCAGGCAGTATCACACATGATAGGATTAGATACACAGCTCAGCAGGGGGTATCACACATGATAGGATTAGATACACAGCTCAGCAGACTGTATCACACAGGATAGGATTAGATACACAGCTCAGCAGACAGTATCACACAGGATAGGATTAGATACATGGCTCAGCAGGCAGTATCACACATGATAGGATTAGATACACAGCTCAGCAGGGGGTATCACACATGATAGGATTAGATACACAGCTCAGCAGACTATATCTCACATGATAGGATTAGATACACAGCTCAGCAGACTGTATCACACAGGATAGGATTAGATACACAGCTCAGCAGGGAGTACCACACATGACAGGATTAGATACATGGTTCAGCAGACAGTATCACACAGGATAAGATTAGATACACAGCTCAGCAGACAGTATCACACAGGATAGGATTAGATACACAGCTCAGCAGATTGTATCGCGAGTTATATGATTAGATACACCCGGAGCCATGGTACCTAATAATGGGGAGGGATCACACTATAGTATCCTGTTGTGGATCTGAACCCATGGACTATTCAGTGCGGACCATATTGCCCATCGTCGCCCCCCGGCCCCCATTACATAGTTTCCGTTTTTCTGCTCCCCCCCCAACCAGCACCAGAGGTCATCAGAAAGGTTGAGAGATCCATTGATGAAGCGATTGTGCCCCGTTATTGTCCTCTTCTATCTCCCGGCAGACATTGGCGGTGTAGATCCGGCCTTGGTATTGACCGCCCTCCTCATAAATCCCGGCAGCTCAGAAGGAGAAGCGCAGGTTAATTATTACAGGTCAGACACTTCGTTAAAACTCCACAAAGACAAGAATCGCTCAGAGATTATTAGACAACATAAAAGAAGAGGGAGAGAGAGATTTGACAGATTCAGCGGAACTTTGTCCATAAATGCGGGCGCCGCTCATCTCCTAATTACCTTTGCTGCAGAAAACGTCTCAATGACGGACACTTAACCCTTCGTTGTTCAGATGGCGGTGGGATCTTGTAGTATGGAGGCCCTTATGTTAAGAATTGGGCTGTTTGTTGGAAAGCTGGGTGAAAACAAAGATGGCTGCCTTCCCATGGGGGCAGTCACATTCTCAGTGGTTAGTCAGACATGTTGTATGTGCTGCCGTCACCCACTGGATTCAGAGGCAACTCAGGATGAATTTCTAAAAATCTGATTAATACAGCAGCAAGACAGTGGGTCATGTGACACAGACTGCTGAAAAGTGAGTGGTTGTTACAATGTATGCAGACTGTGCACTATTAATCAGATTTTCTACAGCAGACGTTTTTCAGGCTGGAGATGCTCTGGTGTCTGATATCCGTCCATTACATATGATCGTGTTTTCTTCTCAGGGACGCCGGTGAATCGAATCCCCATAATGGCGAAGCAAGTTCTGGACCTGTACACGCTCTACAGACTGGTGACGGAGAAGGGCGGACTGGTGGAAGTGATCAACAAGAAGATCTGGAGAGAGATCACCAAGGGCCTGAGCCTCCCCACGTCCATCACCAGTGCAGCCTTCACACTGAGGACACAGTGAGTCGCCCTTGGCCCAAAGGCTGACAATTCACCAGTCATTTAGATGCAGATTGAGATATCCGAAGGCAGATATCTTCTCAGTCTATCCTGTGAGGCAAACAGGCTGGCCCTTGTATGTGTAGCCTGCACTGATACATTGTAGCAATCAGGACAGAGGACAGTCCACATTGATACATTGTAACAAAGGTTCAGCTGTATGAACAGGACGACTTCAGCCACTGTTTTTTTTTTTCCATTCCCTGACAGCAAACAGTGATTTTGAAGAAAAACAAAGTCTACGAGAAAGTTGCATTTTTATCATGCAATAATAAAAGTTGGATATTGGTGGTTGTAGTCCTGTGTGTCCCGCACAGATAATAAGACTCTTCCTTCTCCCTTCTGCTTAGATACATGAAGTACCTGTATCCCTACGAATGTGAGAAGAGGGGTCTCAGCTCCCCCGGAGAGCTGCAGGCCGCCATCGACAGCAACAGGAGAGAGGGGCGCAGACAAGGCTTCGGCTCGGGGCTCTTCAGTTACTCGCCCGTGGGGACCCCGAATGTCCTGACATCCCCAAAAATAAGCATGCCCACCCTGTCAGTCACCACACACAACGGAGCGCAAATCAGCCAGATGCCAGTTATAAAAAAAGGTAGGTGCCAGTCTGAAGAATGTGCCCATTTATTCCCCTGGCAGTCATTCTGTTGCCCATTTGTCCCTGGTAGTCCTCCTGTCCCCTTTGTCCCCCGAGTAGTAGTCCTGTTGCCCACTTACCCCCCGGCCGTCATCCTGTTGCCCCCATTTGTCCCTCTGGCAGTCATCCTGTCACCCCGTTGTCCCCCAGGTAGTCGTCCTGTTGCCCATTTACCCCCCAGCAGTCATCCTGTTGCCCCCATTTGTCCCTCTGGTAGTCCTCCTGTCCCCTTTGTCCCCCGAGTAGTAGTCCTGTTGCCCATTTACCCGGCAGCAGTCATCCTGTTTGCCCCATTTGTCCCTCTGGTAGTCATCCTGTCCCCCTTTGTCCCCCGGGTTAGCCATGCCTGTTGCCCATCTACCCCCCGGCCGTCATCCTCATTGCCCCCAAGAGGTCGTCTATGTATCTCGTCACCTTCTGGGTGTTAAAGCACACGTGGCTCGGGCTCATACTGTTTATACTGATGGATGTCTCCCATCGTTCCAGAGGATGGCCTGCACCCATCTGCTCCCCCGCACCGAATCAGCATCCCCGTAGCTCTGCCCGGGCACCACGCAGCAGCAGCCCAGGCCGTACAAGCCATGCAGGCCGCGGCCCTGGAGCAACTCCGGGAGAAGCTGGAATCTGGGGAACCGCCGGAAAAGAAGATGGCGATGATGGCGGAGGAACAGCAGAGGTTAATGCAGCACGCGCTACAGCATAACCTGCTGGCCATGGCGGCTCACATGCCCATGAAGATCAAAATCAACAACCGAGGTAAGTCACCGTCATCTGCCGCACACACGTTCCACACCGGAGGTCCGCCATTCCCTCACATCTCCAGTGTTTTTCTCTCCTCCAGACGACAGACAAGAGACAGCGATGAACCTGTCTGCCTCCACCATTAGCAGCATCAACATGTCGATGGAAATAAATGGAGTTGTGTACGCAGGTAAGTAGCCGCCTCTCAGGTCGCTTTCAGGAAATCCAATAAGTTCCAGCGAGTGCCGGAGCGCGCTATAAAATCCATTGTAATGAACACAAGAAGTGGATGGGCTGACAGCGAGTTCCTTAACCCTTAACCCCTGTGAAGTCTTGTAGGACACAGTGGTCACCAGACTACAACTCCTAGCATGTCAGGGAGCCACAGGCTGGAGCGCTAACACTGCCATTGTCTTCCATTGTGCCGGCGTCCGTAGAGCCACCTCCTGACACTGAGCTGTAGCCTCGCCTGCACGGGACGGCTGGAAATGAGTCAGTGCAACGAGTGGCTAGTAAGGAGTTAATGTTCTATACAGAGGTGACATCCCCTCTGCCGCCATTTCTGTGATTGACGCAGTCCCATGTAACGGACAAATAAACTGACCGTCCTCGAGTAGAGAGGAGAAATCGTCCCTGCGTCAGACGCACCGCGGTCCTGCTCAGACCTGCCATAAAGGACCCGTGGATGAGTTTGTAAACTTGTCTGATGGGCAACAGACTGGGCGGCAAAATATTACGACTATTACTTTTTTTTTTTTTACAAATTAAAACCGTAAATTATTAATTTCTAGGTTGAATTAAGTTAATTAAATTTTTTTATTATATTTTTTTATTTAGATTTTTATATATTTTATTTTATGTTTTCCAGTTAAAAAAGTTACAATTTTGCAATAAATTTACAAAGTATCCATTTCTGTAGTTTTTTTTTTTTTTTACAAATTAAAACCGTAAATTATTAATTTCTAGGTTGAATTAAGTTAATTAAATTTTTTTATTATATTTTTTATTTAGATTTTTATATATTTTATTTTGTTTTCCAGTTAAAAAAGTTACAATTTTGCAATAAATTTACAAAGTATCCATTTCTGTAGTTTTTTTTTTTTTTTTACAAATTAAAACCGTAAATTATTAATTTCTAGGTTGAATTAAGTTAATTAAATTTTTTTATTATATTTTTTATTTAGATTTTTATATATTTTATTTTATGTTTTCCAGTTAAAAAAGTTACATTTTGCAATAGTTTTCCAAATTACAAGTATCCATTTTTTTATGTTTCAGTTAAAAAAGTTACAATTTTGCAATAAATTTACAAAGTATCATTTCTGTAGTTTTTTTTTTTTTTTTACAAATTAAAACCGTAAATTATTAATTTCTAGGTTGAATTAAGTTAATTAAATTTTTTTATTATATTTTTTTTATTTAATTTTTTAATATTTTATTTTATGTTTTCCAGTTAAAAAAGTTACAATTTTGCAATAGTTTTTCCCACAATTTACAAAGTATCCATTTCTGTATTTTTATTTTATTTTTTTTAATTTCTACTTTACAAATGACCTAAAAATCAGATTCCCGGTAAATTCTGGACAGAAGCTCCATGGACAATGTGGGTTCCGAGAGATGAGGACCCGAAACCGGACTTATTCACTGAAGTTCGGGTTCGGCGTTTGGGTGATTTTATTATTTTCAGTTATAACATGGTTATATTGGAAAATAAAAGCATTCTTAAAAGGTGTGTCCCATCTCAGACAATGAGGGCACATCGCTAGGATATGTCCCCAATAGTCTGATAGGTGTGGGTCCCACCTCTGGGACCCCCCACCTGCATCAAGAACAGAGCGGAGAAATGAATGGAGGGCGCACTGCGCATGCGCAGCCGCCCTCCATTCGTTTCAATGGCGCTATTTCCGTCTGCCCCATAGAAATGAATGGGAGTGGTGATGGCGCATACGCAGTGTGCTCCCGTTCATTTCTGTGGGAGCAGCGGGGAGCTGCACCTGGTGGTGGCCGAACCCCGGGGTCCTCCAGGCACAGTGCTCCCCGCTCCGTTCTACTTGTAGGTGTGGGTTCCAGAGGTGGGATCCGCACCTATCTGACAATTGGGGCATAACCTAGCGATATGCCCCCATTGTCTGAGATGGGAATAACCCTTTAAGACAGGATGAAAAAGAATATGGCCATTTACGGGTTTAAAAAAAAAACAAAAAAAACTCACCTTATCCTCTTGATTGCGCTGCAGCAATCTCTTCTATCTTCATTCAGCAGGACCTGCGATGTGCGCGATGACGTCACCGCGCTCTCCCACGTGGTGATGTCATCACCCATATAGTAGGTCCTTTAACAGGTCCTGTTCGGTGAAGATAGAAGAAGCTGCTGCAGCGTGATCAAGTGGATGAGGTGAGTTTTTTGGGTTTTTTTTAACCCTTAAAGCGGTATTCTCATCATAGACAATGGGGCATATCACTAGGATATGCCCCCATTGTCTGATAGTTGCGGTTCCAGGTCGAGAACGGAGCGGGGAGCGCTGTGCCTGGAGGACCCCAGGTTTCCCGGGGTCCGGCCACCACCTGGCGCAGCTCCCCCCATAGAAATGAATGGGAGCACACTGCGCATGCGTGGCCACCGCTCCCATTCATTTCTATGGAGCCAACGGAAATAGCCGAGCCACTCCTTCACTTTGGGGGCTCCGTTCTCGATACAGGTGCGGTTCCCAGCTATCAGACAATGGGGGCATATCCTAGCGATATGCCCCCATTGTCTAGGATGGGAATAACCCTCTAAATGGCCATATTGTTTTGCATTCTGTCTATTATTATCCGATATAACCATGTTATAACGGAAACTAATAAATTGAAGTTCGGATCCCCATTGACTTCAATTGGGTTCGGGTCCCAAACCCGAACTTTGACCGGAATTTCGGCCGTATCCTGCGAACCCAAACTTCCGTGGGTTTGCTCATCCCTATTGAGGACTGATCCCTACGCTCACTGGTTCTTGGCTTCACTGTAGAGTAAATGTAAACCTCTTAGTAGATGTCTGACCTCGAGTGGTCCTTAGTTTTCTTTTTGGCCATGCATTTGGTTGTCACCTGGCCCCGAGGACCCCTCTCCTGTAGGACCAAATAACTAGGCTATGGCAGCTGTAACGTTGACCATGCTGATCGTCCCCCAGAGATGGTGGAGTAGTATGGCACAGGAATGAAGGTCTTGCATTATACGGAGTAGACACTTCTATGATTTTTGTGTTACAAGCGTTTTTCTTCTTCCGCCCTCAGGTGTATTATTTGCCCACAGAGCAACGTCAACTTCAGGGTCAAGCACAAGCTCCGTCAACAACAACGAGCGCTCCAGTCCATCTACAGCACAAATCCCTCCACAGTCATCCTCATCGCAAGGACACACTCCACCCAGGTCTTCCCCGTGAGTCCACGCTGACCCTCATCCAGAGCCCCTTTATACCCACATCTCACATCCTCATCCAAGGAAGGGTGGGCTTCTTCGGAGGTGAGGAGGACTCTTCTTTATGCAGAATTAGACAGGTGTGGAGCAGGAGGACGCAAGGGTCAAGCATCGATACCACAGGATCACGCGGAACGGTTGGGTCTCTGCTTCAACGTTCAACTTCTGCTGGAGATGCAAGAACATGGCCTACAGCATTCAGTCCACCACCTGCTCCAACCACCCTACCTCTAAACCAACCCACCTGGAGTTTGTTATACCAAAGACTGAGCCAGGTGCACTTACCTCTGTACAGTAACTAAGATCCGTATCTCCACGAAGACTCTCCTTCTTCTGGGCACGGGGTCGTTGGGGTCGTTACTTTTCAACAGGTCACGTCCAGCAATCAGACAGTGGAAAAGATGAACTCGTAAAATGTAGCTTTTACCAAAGATATAAAGCAAAGGGTTAATTTATTCAGTCCTACGTATGGAGTAGAGTAGATGCGCGTGTTTTTTTTAATGATTATTTTAAATCTTGTGTTTGCGGAATAATTGCCTTCATAGAGGCGGGCGCCGGTTTGCTATGAAATCTTCTAGTGACGATCTCGTGTGACTTCGGTGAAGATGAAGGCAGAGTCACAAGAGGGAAGCATTGGAGATAACCAAAGATGATCCGACAAAGCCTTCTCAGTGGAGACCTCCAGAACTGTGACACCTGCCTCAGATACCAAAGGAAATGGGGTCTGTCCAGAGACCTCCAAATTAGCAGGGTGAGAGGTCCTCCTCAACATGTACTGTGTGGTACCAGGGAGATACACTATGGAGAACTGTCATGGCCGTCCTGCAGTCATCTCCAAGGAGCCTACATGTATTAGGGGTGATGGTGCCAGTATAATATGGAGGAAGAGAGGATAGAAAGTAAGAATTGCTATCACTGTATGAATTAGTCCTATCACTCAGGAGGACCCGGGCGCGGTGGCATTGACGAAAAACCTGCATTTTCTACATTTTGGACATTTTTTGTTCATCATTTACAGGATGTAAAATAATCAATACAGTAAGGTCTTGTCAGCACACATGAGAAGGATCTAAATCCAAATGTGACACAGGAACTGCACCAGTTCCCTCGACCTGAAGATGAAATCCAGTATGGCTGATCCCTGTATTCCTGACAGCAAATGGTGGGGAACAGTCCCCGTATAATATATGGTCAGTAGGGTCCATCAAAAATTATCTAGGCAGGCTTTAGATTCATTTGAACTTAAAGTTCTTTGAACATTGAGATCCTTGAACTTCCAGCTGTCCTTAGACTCTTGAGAGACCCAACTATAGGAAAGACAAGTCCTTAGACTCGACCCAACTGTAGGAAAGACAAGTCCTTAGACTCGACCCAACTGTAGGAAAGACAAGTCCTTAGACTCGATCCAACTGTAGGAAAGACAAGTCCTTAGACTCGACTAGACCAACTGTAGGAAAGTCAAGTCCTTAGACTCGTTTAAGACTCAACCAACTGTAGGAAAGACAAGTCCTTAACTCAAACCCAACTGTAGGAAAGACAAGTCTTAGACTCAAACTGTAGGAAAGACAAGTCCTTAGACTCGATCCAACTGTAGGAAAGACAAGTCCTTAGACTCGATCCAACTGTAGGAAAGACAAGTCCTTAGACTCGATCCACTGTAGAAAGACAAGTCACTAGACTCGATCCTGTAGGAAAGACAAGTCGACTCCCAACTGTAGGAAGACAAGTCCTTCAGATCCAACTGTAGGAAAGACAAGTCCTTAGACTCGATCCAACTGTAGGAAAGACAAGTCTTTAGACTCGACCCAACTGTAGGAAAGACAAGTCCTTAGACTAGATCCAACTATAGGAAAGACAAGTCCTTAGACTCAATCCAACTGTAGGAAAGACAAGTCCTTAGACTAGACCCAACTGTAGGAAAGACAAGTCCTTAGACTCGATCCAACTGTAGAAAAGACAAGTCCTTAGACTCGATCCAACTGTAGAAAAGACAAGTCCTTAGACTCGATCCAACTGTAGGAAAGCCAAGTCTTTATACTCGACCCAACTGTAGGAAAGACAAGTCCTTAGACTAGACCCAACTATAGGAAAGACAAGTCCTTAGACTCAATCCAACTTAGGAAAGACAAGTCTTAGACTAGACCAACTATAGGAAAGACAAGTCCTTAGACTCGATCCAACTGTAGGAACGACAAGTCATTAGTCTCAGTGATTCATGACAAGTCCTTATATTCTTCTAGACCCAACCATAGAAAAGACAAGTCCTTAGACTCTACTAGATCCAGCTGTAAGAAAACACAAGTCCTTAGACTCCTTGAGACCTGAACTGTGGAAAGACAAGTCCTTAACTCTACTAGACCCTACAGTAGGAAACACAATTTTTTAGACTCTACAAGACCCAACTGTAAGAAAAGACAAGTCCTTAGCCTCTACTAGACCCAACTGTAGGACAGACGAAGTCCTTAGAGTCCATGAGACCCGACTATGGAAAGACAAGTCCTTACACTCCATGTGACCCTACTGTGGAAAGACAAGTCCTTAGACTACTAGACCCAACCGTAGGAAACATAAGTCCTTAGATTTCATGTGACTCAACTTTAGAAGAGACCTGTAAACCCTACAAGATCCAACTATTATTAAGACCTGTACTTAGACCCTATAGGTCCAGACTGTAAGGAATATTATATCTAAGAAAGACCAGACCTTAAGATGTACCTTACAGATCCAGTGCAATCTACTGACATCTAATGATGCCAATGATCAATGGAAAATTTGGATTAGCCATTTTGTATTTTTTTCTCTCCAATCCTTTTTAATTCCCTCCACAACAGGCTCAGAAAAATCAGCTTCTTCCCCTGCCCATCATAGACATAAACTGTACATTCATCCAATGGGGGGGGGATAACTAATACCCAATCACTTTCTAAAGACTGTGAGTAGCGTTAATTTCTAAAATCTCTAAATTTGGGAACTGGGCTGGTGGTCAGTGTGAGGAGCCCCATATACATTTCACTGTGACAATATTGTGAAGACACATGAACTCCTTACTTCTCGTCCATAGATTACATACATCGTGTGATAGATAATGGTAGATTTAAGCAGCTCGGGGCCCAGTCCTCCATTCACATGTAAAATGTTGAGGGAGATTTATCAGAATTGATGCCACCTGGGTCCTCTTTTCCAGAGCCCCAATATTACATAGTCTACATGGAACCAGCCGCCACCAATGAAGGCAACAGGCGGGAGCCCTCGGACCGTCTTGTTGTGTCTTGACCTTTAGCCTTCTCATGAGAGTCTTAATTTTCACGGCCTCCTCGTCTCATCAGATTAAAGGCTTCCGAGTTCTGCATCGAGAACCTTTTTTTTAATGCCATCTAAATCATTCCCTTCGTACGTCTGCTCCATGTGGACCCCCGAGCACCCGACCTGCCTCGTGGCCGCTGACCTTTTCACAGCTCGGTAAAGAGGAAATCAATGCATCTGTCAGACTGTGCTGTCTTAATCACTGATGATACAGAGCGGCCTGTGATAATGCTGCCTCTCTCTCTCTCTCGGCACTTCGCCAGGCGCACCTTCTCTCCGCGCCTCGTGCAGTGATTGCCATTTATCTAATGGAGCAGGCGGCGGGGAGCATCTACCAACCTCCCCAAAGCATCGGAGAGCTTATGGCCATGGGTAGATCTCCGGTGATCCTGGAGAGTCTGATGACCCACCCAATAAATCTTCGGCCTCCAGCCTTTCCCCAATACGAGAGCTTCTCTTGGTAATAGCCTTGGTTTCTGAAGGGGGTCCGGCCGGTGTCTCCACAAGGTGGGTAGCCCCTTTAATCCAGTTATTTGCAGATGAAGGTGCGCCCTATTTTTGCCTTCACCCCCATAGACAGTTTGGGCAATGACTCCTTTGGGCTCCGGTTCTCCCCGAGTTTGAACCTGTTGTGATCCCTTCCACTTCCTGGCTGCAGCTGTGTACTTACAGTGTGACCACACCCCCCCCCCCAGCACGCAGACCCTCATTTTCCTAGTACCACTGATACTACACTCCTATCATCACCATCAATCAGCCTTTGTAGGATGCACACCAGAGGAACCACGTCTTTGCTGGTTCTCCAGCACGGTCAGGTGTACCTCACCTCACCTGACTCCTCATCGCCCGCCGGGCACCTGCTGCGGACTGAGCCGCGAGATTTCGTTCATTTTTATCCAAATACCAAAGAAGGGAATATTTGAGAAGATGTCTACCTCATTCTGATCTATTTATGTGATGTTCTGATGGGAAGGACGGGATGCAAAGTGACAACAGCTCCCAACCTGCCCCTCCGACCCCGCGTCTCTCCATATTGGTCAGGGGACTCATGTGCAGGCGTCCAGCGTCATGGAGGAAGGACTCATCCAGTGGAGAGCTGAAGCCTGTCCCTGTGGCGGGACGGTGGTCCTATGTGTCACACGGGTGGCCATCCCTTGAGCTTGACTCCGGTGATGGACCATTGTCTCCAAGCATTGGTGATACAGAGCGGTAAGGGGTAAGACAATGGGCAGCCTGGCGGGAGTTGGCACCGGTACATATTGCAACCTCTCTATGGCATATGCCGCAGTACCTGATCCTCTCCTCAGTTCTGGACACCCGCGGGCGAGCCACCCCCGAATGTACCTGGATAATGGCGGCAGCCGCGCCCGCTTTATACGATGAAGGACATGGAGTTTATCACCAGCCATTCAACCAAAGATCCGCCATGTGCACATTTCATGGTCATGCTCTTGGCACGGTTACAGTAAGGGGGGGAGGGACTTCAGAACGATGTAATTATTGTTTTTTATGCTTTTTTTTCTACTTCAGCCATTTTTTTCTTTCCTTCTTTTGCTGTTTTGCTCGTATGCATTTAGTCTCTCTCTAGGACGCTCCGCGCAGCCGCATTGCAGGTTCTGTTCCTCTCCGTAGACTGATCCGCATAGTAGTGACTGTCTGTTCACAGCTCAGTCCACCAGGTTTTGTAAATCCTTCACTTATCCTCCAGAGCTGCATTCATAATTCTGCTGGTTTTCAGTTGGCTCTCAGGCTGGAGGAATTGCACACCCTTCTGGTTCAGTGTCTGTATGTACTGAACATATCCTGCAGTGGTGCCTGGAGTGACATGTCATACGTGGTCTTGACTGTCGTACCATATTACGGTCAGAACCTGGAATGTGGCTCTGAGCTCCAGTTTTCCTTTGTCTGCCTAAATCTTTTTCTTTGATCCAGTATATTAGGTACATGCTGGATTGTGGTGCTCAGGGGAATAGAGAAACCAAAAAAAAATCTCAATAAACGATGAAATATTCCTGGTGTCGCTGAGTCGTTTTTATCTGGACTGATCCCCAATAATACCATAAGAATCAATGGATGCAACACCGCAGACGACCACTAGGGGCGGTGCAGGGCACAGGGTGCTGGAACCAAAGGAACCAGTAGGAAAACTGAGCACAGCAGGGCAGATTGTCAGGCAGTTGTCAGGTCCCCTGCTCCTAGATCATTACCCTGCGGGAGCAACAGACAGCACAAGAGGAAGTCCCCCCCAAGTGTAAGACATGGCTGCCAGTGCATGTGGGGGGTAAGTGGTCGAGACCCCAGGAGATCCTGAATTTTCTGTAATCAATCTACTCATACCCCGGGGAGAGGAGGACAGAAAACTGCGGCCCCAAAGCTGGACGGCAATCTAACTAGAATATGGAGTATAGTGAGGTGCAGGGAGTATAGGTGGTGTAAAGAGTATAGTGCAGAGACTATAGTGTGGTGTACAGAGTATAGTGCAGAGAGTATAGTGTGGTGTACAGAGTATAGTGCAGGGAGTATAGTGTGGTGTACAGAGTATAGTACAGAGTATAGTGCAGGGAGTATAGTGGTGTACAGAGTATAGTAGTTAGTGGTGTACAGAGTATAGTGCAGGGAGTATAGTGTGGTGTACAGAGTATAGTGCAGAGAGTATAGTGTGGTGTACAGAGTATAGTGCAGAGAGTATAGTGTGGTGTACAGAGTATAGTGCAGAGAGTATAGTGTGGTGTACAGAGTATAGTGCAGGGAGTATAGTGTGGTGTACAGAGTATAGTGCAGTGTGCAGGGAGTGTGTGGTACAGGTATAGTGCAGAGAGTATAGTGTGGTGTACAGAGTATAGTGCAGAGATATAGTGTGGTGTGCAGAGAGTATAGTGTACAGAGTATAGTTGTGCAGTACAGAGTATAGTGCAGAGAGTGTGTGGTGTACAGAGTATAGTGCAGGGAGTATAGTGTGGTGTACAGAGTATAGTGCAGGGAGTATAGTGTGGTGTACAGAGTATAGTTATAGTGTGGTGTCAGAGTACAGGAGTATAGTGTGGTGTACAGAGTATAGTGCAGGGAGTAGTGGTGGTGTACAGAGTATAGTGCAGATAGTGTGGTGTACAGAGTATAGTGCAGAGAGTATGTGTGGTGTACAGAGTGCAGAGAGTATAGTGTGTGTGTACAGAGTATAGTGCATATATAGTGCAGGGAGTATAGTGTGGGTGTACAGAGTATAGTGCAGGGAGTATAGTGTGGTGGTACAGAGTATATGTGCAGATAGTGGGTGTACAGAGTATAGTGCAAGTATAGTGTGGTGTACAAGTATAGTGCAGGAGTAGTGTGCAGGGAGTATAGTATGGTATAATGCAGGAGGTGTGGTGTACAGAGTATAGTGCATATAGTGTGGTGTGTGGTGTACAAGAGTAGTGCAGGGAGTATAGTGTGGTGTAGAGTATAGTCAGGGAGTATAGTGTGGTGTACAGAGTATAGTGCAGGAGTATAGTGTGGTGTACAGAGTGTGCACAGAGTATAGTGCAGAGAGTATAGTGTGGTGTACAGAGTTAGTGCAGGGAGTATAGTGTGGTGTACAGAGTATAGTGCAGTATAGTGTGGTGCTACAGATATAGTGCAGAGAGTATAGTGTGCAGAGTATAGTGTGCAGGGAGTATAGTGTGGTGTACAGAGTATAGTGCAGGGAGTGCAGAGTATGTGCAGAGAGTATAGTGTGGTGTACAGAGTATAGGCAGGGAGTGGTGGTGTACAAGTTATGTGCAGGGAGTATAGTGTGGTGTACAGAGTAGTGTCTGTGTGGTGTAGACAGAGTGGTGTATGAGTATAGTGCAGGGAGTATAGTGTGGTGTACAGAGTATAGTGCAGTGTGGGTGTACAGAGTAAGTAGTATAGTGTGGTTGAGTACAGAGTATAGTGCAGGGAGTATAGTGTGGTGTACAGAGTATAGTGCAGGAGTAACGTGTGGTGTACAGAGTAGTGCAGGAGTATAGGTGTGCAGTTAGATAGTTGTGGTGTACAGAGTATAGTGCAGGGAGTATAGTGTGGTGTACAGAGTATAGTGCAGAGAGTATAGTGTAGGTGTACAGAGTATAGTGCAGAGTATAGTGGTGTTACAGTATAGTGCAGAGAGTAATAGTGGTGTGCAGGTAAGAGTATAGTGCAGGAGTATAGTGTGGTGTACAGAGTATAGTGCAGGAGTATAGTGTGGTGTACAGAGTATAGTGCAGAGTATAGTACAGTGTGGGTAGTACAGAGTATAGTGCAGGGAGTAGTATAGTGTTGGTGTACAGAGTATAGTGCAGATAGTGTGTGTACAGAGTATAGTGCAGAGTATAGTGTGGTGTCAGAGTATAGTGCAGGGAGTATAGTGTGGTGTACAGAGTATAGTGCAGAGAGATAGGTGGTGTACAGAGTATAGTGGTCAGAGTATAGTGCAGGGAGTATAGTGTGGTGTACAGAGTATAGTGCAGGGTGCAGTATAGTTGTGCGGGAGTAAGTGTGTTAGTGCAGAGTATAGTGCAAGGAGTATGTGTGGTGTACAGAGTATAGTGCAGGGAGTATGTGTGGTGTATAGTGCAGTGTAAGTGTGTGTACAGAGTATAGTGCAGGGAGTATGTGTGTACAGGGTAGTAAGAGAGTTAGTATAGAGTGTATAGTGTGGGTGTACAGAGTATAGTGCAGGGAGTATATAGAGTATAGTGCAGGGAGTGTACAGAGTATAGTGCAGGGAGTATAGTGTGGTGTACAGAGTATAGTGCAGAGAGTATAGTGTGGTGTACAGGTAAGTGCAGGGAGTATGTGTGGTGTACAGAGTATAGTGCAGGATAAGTGTGGTGTACAGTATAGTGCAGGGAGTATAGTGTGGTGTACAGAGTTAGTGAGTTGTGGTGGTGTACAGAGTATAGTGCAGGGTAGTGTGGTTACAGAGATAGTGCAGAGGAGTGTGTGTGTACAGAGTATAGTGCAGGGAGTATAGTGTGGTGTAGAGTATAGTGTGGTGTACAGAGTATAGTGCAGAGAGTATAGTGTGGTGTACAGAGTATAGTGCAGGGATATAGTGTGGTGTACAGAGTTAGTTCAGAGGATATAGTGTGGTGTCAGGGAGTATAGTGTGCAGGGAGTATAGTGTGGGTACAGAGTTATAGTGCAGAGTATAAGTGCAGGGTGTATACAGAGTATAGTGCAGGGAGTATAGTGTGGTGTACAGAGTATAGTGCAGAGGAGTATAGTGTGGTGTACAGAGGTATAGTGCAGAGTAGTGTGTGGTGGTACAGAAGTATAGTGCAGTATAGTGCAGAGAGTATAGTGTGGTGTACAGAGTATAGTGCAGGAGTATAGTGTGGTGTACAGAGTATAGTGCAGGGAGGTATGTGTGGTGTACAGAGTATAGTGCAGAGAGTATAGTGTGTGTGTACAGAGTTAGTGTGTACAGAGTATAGTGCAGGGAGTATAGTGTGGTGTACAGAGTATAGTGGCAGGTATAGTGCAGTATAGTGCAGTATAGTGTGTGTACAGAGTATAGTGCAGGGAGTATAGTGTGGTGTACAGAGTAGTGCAGGAGTGATATAGTGCATGGTATAGTGTGGTGTACAGAGTAGTAGTGCAGAGTAGTGCATAGTGTGGTGTTACAGGTAGTAAGAGTATAGTGCAGGGAGTATAGTGTGGTGTACAGTAGTATAGTGCAGAGTAAGTAAGTGTGGTGTACAGAGTATAGTGCAGAGATAGTATAGTGTGTGTGTGCAGAGTATAGTGCAGGGAGTATAGTGTGGTGTACAGAGTATAGTGCAGGAGTATAGTGTGGTGTAAGGTATAGTGCAGGGAGTATAGTGTGGTGTACAGAGTATAGTTAATGTGCAGAGTCAGGGAGTATTAGTGGTGTAACAGAGTATAGTGGCAGGGAGTATAGTGTGGTGTACAGAGGTAGGGAGTATAGTGTGGTGTACAGAGTATAGTGCAGAGTATAGTGTGGTGTACAGAGTTAAGTGCAGGGAGTATGTGTGGTGTCAGAGGTATAGTGCAGGGAGTATAGTGTGGTGTACAGAGTATAGTGGCAGAGAGTATAGTGTGGTGTACAGAGTATAGTGCAGGGAGTATAGTGTGGTGTAGAGTATAGTGCAGGGAGTATAGTGTGGTGTACAGAGTATAGTGCAGGAGTATAGTGTGGTGTACAGAGTATAGTGCAGGGAGTATAGTCGTGGTGTACAGAGTATAGTGCAGAGAGTATAGTGTGGTGTACAGAGTATA